>VXAD01000355.1:552245-594982 GCA_013399195.1 Dicrurus megarhynchus | reverse complement strand
TTTTTTTTTGTGTGTGTGTGTGTGTCTTCCTTGTGCTTTCCCGATTCCCGCAGAAGCGGGTAGGTTCAACTACCTAATTTCCCAGGTGACAACTCACTTCGGCAGCTCGGCGCTGCAGCCACGGTGGGAGGAAAAACGAGAGCACCGGTCCCTTAAGAGGGAAAGGTGTCCGCTGGCGGACACCTCCGAGCCGTCATGTCAGCTTCCCTTTCCGGGGGCTCTTAGGAGCCTGCCGGTGTGCTTGGTGTTAGCAGGGCTATCTCGAAGTGAGTCCTTGCTCTGGACTCCTTTGGAGACGAGGAGGCTAAAACACTCCGGGCCAGCCACAGGAGGTGTCTCTAAGGAATACCTGGGAGCATTCCCATATATCTCACCTTAGATGTCCTGCTTCCGACGGGAATGAGCAAACCCTGCCGGTCCTTTTCCCAGGCCCCGCCGCCCCAGCAGGCCGGGCCGAGCGGGGAGCGCTGCGGAGCTGCCGTGAAGCCTGTCTGTCCCGGCAGTGGCCCGGTGGCCTGGGCGCACAGCCTCGGCCCGGCCGCCGCCTCAGGAAATGCCCCTCGACGTGGCGGGAGCGGAGGTGGAGGCGGAGGCGGCGCCGGCCCAAGCTAGGACGGAGCCCCGGCTCCTCGGCGGCAGCCCCAGCCCAGCCCTCGGGTCCCCCTCCTCCCCTGCGCCCCTTGGCATGTCCTGCAGGATCCACGTCAAGCGGCGGCTGACCCCCGGGCTTTGGGGAAAAATGGGGTCCTGCAAGCCGGGGGGACAGACCTCGCGGCCCCAGGTGTAAGCTCCGTCCTCGCCATCCACCTGGCCAGCATCTCCCCGGCCCTTCTTTTTTTTTTAAAACCAGCTTCTTCGTTGTCACACTCCTCAGACGGCCCTTCCGAGCTCTCTTGTGGGGAGGAAGTCTCTTGTCACCTCTTCCCGGCAGGACCACTGCCTCCGAGCAGGGCCGCCCTCTCTCCCTCTCTCCCCAGCTCCTTCCCTCCGTGCCCTCCGCGGTTTTCGTTGCACGGTGTCCTTCAGTGAGTGGAAGCAGGGAATTGAAAAGTACTGTGATCAATTATTGGTTTTAGACCATATTTATGGACGTATAGAAGTAATAACAGTTATTTACTTTGTCGAAACGTTTATTTCGCACTTGGTATATTTCCTTACAATTGGAGAACCGACGTGGGAAAAATAAGCACAAATAAACTAATGCACGAAAAGTACGGTTTTAGCGAAAGGTGATCCTTCTCCTGTCTAATTTTCCCGGGTGCGTTTCTTCCTCCTGACATTAATTCAAACCAACGAAAGGGCTAAATAGATTAATCTCTAGCCCTCAAGTCAAGCAAGAAGCAAAATAATAATTTACTTTTCCGCATCCTTCATAAAAGCATACTTGTTTCCCCTTTTCTTCAAATCATGGATGAAGAACAATCAAAAACCAAAGCAGCCAGGAGGGCAGGAACCCTTCTGGGTCTCTCGAGGGTATGGCCCGGGTACCCCTGCTGTCTCCTTGGTCCTGTGGGCTCCCTTGTTCTCCCTCCCTGCCCGGGTTGCCGGGGATCGCCTTCCCCTCTGGGCGCAGGGCTGCAGGCTGCGTTAACACCTCCTGACCAGGTTTTGTCCCTTTTGAAGCTTGATAAGATTCTCTAATTTGTTAGCAGCACTTCGACTGCCCCCAGCGCAAGGAGAGGAATGATGCCAGGGGCAGGGAAATAGACACCAATCTGGGATTTCACAGTCTTGGTAATAGCGCTTTCACATGCACGTGGTTGCATACATCGCTTACATCAGGGTGACCTCAGCGAGGCGGACAGGGAAGGGCTGGGAGAGAAGAATTTAAAAAAGATGCAGTTCTACCGTGTATGTCAAGGATTTCAAATAGAATAGTGCTTTATACCAAGGTAACACTTCCCCGTTGAGGGCTCTGTATCTTCTTTGAATTGCTTCAATTCTCATATTCCAGCTATTTATTTTATCACCAGCAACTGTGTGGGACTGACCCAGATTGGGTGAAACCTACTAGCCACGGGCAAACAAAAAATGACTCCTGGTTGCCCGGAAACCGTAGGCAGCGAGTTGTGCGGCGGCTCAGTTTGTCCCTCTCACACGGAGCAGCCGCTGCCCCCTTCCCCACCGCCCGGCCACGGCGCCTGCTGCTCTGCCCCGGATCGCGAGCAGGGCTGGGAGCTCCCTGACCAGCAACCCACGCTTATGAAACCATCCCGTTCTCCACTCATTCTCACCCTTTCTAGTTGCTCCACAAGTAAAACTGACATTTCTTATGGACTGTGACACCTTGCTGCGGGATCTGCCAGGGCAAGAGCAAGAAATTCTGGAGAGGGCAGGGCAACTCACCAATACTTACAGGTGTCAATTTGGAAATGTGTTTTTTTTGAATCAGCCTCTGTGACATATGCAGTCTCCAGTCTGTTCTCTCCTTTGGGGACAGCAATATGCTGCCCTCTTCCCTAGATACCTAGTCTTTGTGCAGTGCCCATAAACAATATATCAGACAGTATCAGCTGGAATCAGAGTCTTCAACATCTTCCTGTTCTGTTTTTGGGGCCACCCCTAGATAAGGTCCCACCAGCACTGAGAGATACCCACTGTCACTGCACTTCAGGCCCCTTCCCTTGTGTCCTGGTCCTGGAGTACTGGGAATAGGGCCAAAGACGAAACTCAGTACTCAGCTGGACCACTGTCCCAGCTCTGCGGATCCCTCCATGCAGCACAGCCCTCCCTTGAGCAGCACTGTCTGCTCAGGAGTCCAGCATCAGACATTCCCAAGAGAACCTATAGGGCTGACATTGCACAGACTGCTTGGTTTCTGACCCTGCTTTTCAGTCCACCATTTCAAACCCCTGGTTTGCCAGCAGCTCCAGCTGGAGGGTCCCTCTGTTGTCTCAGGTGTAACATGGTAGCTGGAGGTATCTTTATGTTTACAGTCCCTATAGAAAGGACAGAATAAAGGAGGAAGACATTTGGTCTTTAGACCCACAGTTCTGGTGCTACTTCGTCACAGTGTTACTGCTTGAGCAGCTCTACGTCCAACAACAGTACACTTCCCACTTAGATAAAGTTCTTCCAGGTTGTGAGCCGGTTAAGTCTCCTGGTAGCAGTCTGAGATTATAGCTCTGTCTTTCAGGCAAAGTAAGGCAGGTAAGTTAAAACTTTATAACAACGAATTACTTAATTTTTTTTCCTCAAGTGGACTATTTTAGTTGATTTAGACAGACCACATTGGATAATAAAATATCATCTGAAAAATACCAGGAAGTTTTCAACCTATAAAAAAATGGCAAACTTATTTAATCTCTGGGAAAGATAATTGTTTGCCCTTGATGTATGCTTTGCATTCTTGAAGTATGTATTTTGAGACTTAATATAAATTTTGAAATCCTATATATGTACCTTTACAATAGCAATGGCTTTCCACAAGCTCTGTGGGAGGTGACATTTCAGCAAGATACTTCCCCTTGACTTTGTTTATTCCAGCAGTTTAAATTCTACCTCTGGTGATAGCTGTTAACTTGGCAATGTGAAAAGTGCTACATGATGTGTACTGTGCTCAGTCAGCTCATCAGAAGCTTACCAATTACGACTGTGGAGCCCATTCTTCTCGCCACAGCATGCCACCCACCATGCATAACCGGGACAGCTGATCTTCACATGTGCATAAAATCTGAAAGTATGCACACATTTACTCAGAAGCCATACAAAGCAGGCACAATAAGTCTGCTGCTTCTTAGAAGCCTTTTTATTTCCTGCAATAGCTCATACACAAGCAGTGGTAGAAAATTTCTCGCTCCCTGCCTGCCTTGGAAATGTCAAAAAGGGGAGCTTTCCAATGCCACCCTTCAAGAAGATGAGCTCTGTACATGTCAGGCATTCAGGACACCTGTGACCATCCCCTCAGGATGGCTGTGAAATAGGAAGCTGCAGCTATCAGGATTATCCATTCCACCCAGGGCTTGGTCTACATCCACATCTTCAAGGTGCTTGGGAAAGGAGGTAGTGGGAAGCATATTGTGGACTAAATTAAATAATTGAAATATGCTGGAATGGCCCATAAATTGGGCATCTAAACATTATGAAATGAAGAACTTTGTTAACAAAACCCTTTGTAAGCCTCTTTCTCCAGGATGGAATCTGATCTCTGTTTAAGGTCTCAACAACATCAGTGAGGCAAGATTTAATTCTAGACAGATGCTGTTTATCAAACACGTAGGGAGTGTTTGAGGTTCAAAAATAATGCTACCTTTGAGCATTCTTTTTTGTTTGGAGTATCCAACTGAACATACAAATTCCAGATTGGGCTTTTTGTGAAATTGCGATTTGCACTTATCCAAAGATATTATTTTCTTTATTTTGAAGCAACTATTTTCAAAGAGATTTAGTGCCAGACTCTGTCACCTTTGACTGTAGTTTCTTTTGCATCAGCTAAAATAGAAGTAACTCTGTTCAAGTAGGCAGAGTAACACTCCTGAAAAAACAGAATAAATAATCAGAGAATCAAGCCCTTTGAATAGCAAATGACTCCATAAATAGTCCCATTGATTTCAGCAGTATTTTATGGCATAAGTAGCTACATTAGTGGAAGCAGCATGCAAGACCCTCAGGGCTTGGACAGAGAAAAAAACTCCCTAAATTATAATTATTAAAAAAAATATTCCATAATGCATCAGTCAGTTGACATGTTACTAGCTTATTGTATGACTTACCAAAGACAGAATCAAGTGAGTGGATGATAGAGGGATGATTCCTCTGTTAGCTGCTGTGACATGAAAGCTGGGTCTCTAATTTACAAAAAAGAGACAGCAAATAAAGCCACACCAGTGAAACGCTTTCCATTACCATTAAAGTAATGCTCGTTTAAGTCAGAAAGAACATTTTGGCAAATGGAGTTGCCCCTTTCTAAATACTGTTTAAGGAGAGTATCAAGATGTGAGAATGCCATAGCATGGTCTCCCCTGGCTCTATTGCTTTGGATGATGGAAAAACTCTTTTGCTTGCTTTTCCTTGAAATCTAGTAAAAAAAAAGTGAAGTCCAAACATGCTGTCTTAATTATGTTTCTTTGGCTAAACACATTTCTTAAAAACAGAGAAGTGTTCTCTGGAAATGTTTTGTAGCATTTTGAAGCCTGAATATGAGAACTGTGCCTGGATCGGGAGAGCAGTAAAACACCTACCCAGCCTAAAGTCTTCTGGAGCCAACAAAACTGTTCCTGGGATCTAATTGCTGTACTGTGGACCCATTTCTGAAAGTGACTTTGACTGGTTTAACTCCACTTAGAGAGTTGGAACATGATGCACAAGAGCAGGGGAAGAAACCACGATGATCGGGGAATATAACAGCCTGATTAGAAATGATCAGATCCCCCATACCTTCCTGCCAGTACTGAACTTGGAGTCATCATTCTTGGGCAAGCAGGTGATGTATTTCAAGTATTCAATAAAGAACTGTGCACCCACGTACACGGTACTGATGAAAACTTTTGTAATTACAGTAATTTTAATGAAACCACATCAGCTTTGTCCTTGCCTTCCTCTCATTGCTTTTCATTGTACTCTCTTCTTGTCATATCACACAGTAACTGTAAAAAATGTTTTGTCCAAATACAAACTCCCTGTTCTGAGTGCCACTCTGCTATCAGCAGGAACGGTATTTCAAATAAGATGCTGGGCATTTGCCTCATGAATAGCTTCTTCTTTGCACATGCTAGATTGTGAAAAGCAGATATATATCTTTTGAGTGCCCATTTTTCATTAAAACCTCTACAGCACAAAAGGAAGGGGTCTCAAAAGGTGAAAAAAAGAGATCTTTAGCTTTATCGCAAACAGTTCTTTGCTGTATTTCCTCAGTTATGACCAAGCTGTGGCTATTTTCTATTGAGCATGGAGCATTCTTTTTCCTGGAAATTTTTTAAGGGAAGTACTTTGAATAAGATTGTACAGTGCTGAATTTTCAGTGCTGTCTGCAAGTAGTCTGCCATTTCTTCTCTTTCCATATAACAGTGAAGTGACACAAAATGGATAAAAATTTTCCTCTCTTTCAGGTAAGGACAAGGCTGTGTACCACCCATACCTGTACTGTCCATGCTGTTATCCCATGGCTGAAGGGTAGGAGGGTCTGTCTATATCCCCAGTTTTGGGGAAAAGATCCTGTTGGTGCTCACAGTGTACCTTGCAAAAGCAGTTGGAAGAGGTTAGATGGAGGCTGGTCCCATACATTTGATTTTTGTCACCTTTTGGGTTAGGAATACTGTCTTGCTGGTATAGGCTCCTAGTGAATTATTGATGCCCTTGAAACAGAGAGGACAAAGAGAAGCTAATGGGATATTTGTGAACAAATACAACAGCGACAGATTCCTAAGAACGGATTTCTCACCACCTCACCATAAGCCTGGGGGATATTTGGTGCTGGACACAATTTTGGTCCCTAGTCTCATAAAAACTCAGCTCCTCACTTTTTATAAAGTGGCACTCTAATTTTAAAAGAAACTTTCTAGGTTACTAGTAAAAAGCCTACCCATACTCTCAGAAAACATAATTGAAAATTCAGATTAGACTGTTTTCTGAAAATCACTTGTTTCTAAGCAATCTCATGATATTTAATGGGGAGAGGGATAATATTTGGTTTATTATTTTTTGGTGTTTGGATAATTTTTCCCCATACTTATCCTGAATAATAAAAAAAAATTTAAAAGGATCTTTAGAAATATTTCCTTTACTGAGTGATTGTGTTGTGTCTTACTCTGTTGAAAAAAGTCAACAATGTGTAGTATAAATCAGTGAGGGATTTTAAGGGGTCTTGTCTCTAAAATTTTTTTCATTTTTACTTTCTGGGCTGAAACAAGCTTNTGTTTTTTATCTTTTTTCCCCTCTTCATTCCTTTTTCTTTTTTCTTTCAAACCAGCTAACAAAACAACTATCCAAACAAATTTTAATTTTTTAAACTCTGCTCTGAGATAAATTTACTACCCAGGATACTACCAGCCAGAAGCCCAGTAGTCCAATGTTGTCTAATGACTCACAAACCTACCTCTGCAATATCAGGTGCAACTTGATCTCACTGCATCAGTAACAGTGTCCGGTTTCACAAGCTTGACAGTGGTGGCAGGATAAGGAGTGAAAATTGACAGCAAGTTGACAGAACACTACTGGGACTACTCTGGGGTCCATCACACAGTCATTTTATCCCTATGCCACTGAAAAAGCCCTCTAAAAAACGAACAAGTTTGCCACCAGAATAGCTGTTATAGGGAACTGATTTAACAGCAGTGGGATTTTTTAAGTGTTATGAATGAGGTTTTCTTCTTCAGCCCTTGGGATTATCCTTATATACAGATGGAGATGTAAAAGAAGATAGGTGAAAACAAAATCAGATGGAAAGATGAAAATATTTGTTTCCTCCGTATGTTTGCATTGTGCTGAGTGCAGCAGTGTGCTGAGATGGACTCCTCAGATGCTATCACATTAACTGCAATATCATGTAGCTCTATGTCCCTTCAAGATCCTCTGCTGAATTCTATAATGCAATCACTTAGTTGGCTGTGTACAGTCTATACAATCTAAAAGGAAAATGCATTTTCTTTTAGATTCTGAGCTTATTTTCTGTTCCTGTTGGTGTTCAAAATTCATTGTAATGAGGAGTCATTTTACTGTTGTGGTTCCTTAGTTGCATTTTTGTTGTCTTAATAAACCAATGAAACAAATAGTTCTGAGAGCAGCAGAGCTAATGAAGTCATGTTTTGAGGATTTGTGTTTGATAGTCTCACCTTTGCCCCATTACAGCAGCTTTTACCATTTATACTGAGGTTTATGCCCAACTCCATTAGACTTCCTGTTCCACTCCGCTCAGCTGCCTTTCAAGTCTGCAGATATCAGCTGAGCAGAGGACATTATATGCTCTCAGTAGCTCAGAGCTACTTTTGCACTGGCGTGCTGGCAGAATACTTGCTGACTGGATAGCAAGAGGTCAATCAAAAAAGGTAACTGCTGAGCTGTCACTGATGTTTTATTCCTAGTGGGACAGTAATCTGGCTCTGTGTCCTCTAACTAGACATCAATTTCAATGAAACTTGTGAGACTTCTCTTTAGGGCTTTGACCTCATTCATATCTTTGTCTGAATTTGGCCAATAGTTTTGGAGGTTATGAGGAGTACCGGGACAGACAGACAATGTATCTCAGGTAGATAATTAATACAGTATGTGTAAGGGTAATTAAAAATAAAAAGTTAAATTTCCAAACCAAATTGTCTCTCAGAAACAAAATAGCTTTAACATTAATGTGGCTTGTATTACTAATTCATATAAGAGCTTTGAATATTTCAGTAAGAAAGATCTCTGATAGAGTTTGAGTGAGAGAAAAACACGTCTTTTGAAGGCATGATAACAAAATATGCTAGTTATGAGTCCATCTAGGCTGAGAAAAGAACATTTGAATCATGGCACTGACACTGAAATGCTTTCTTTACTTTAAATTTTCATCTGGCTCAGAACCTTGCACACTTGTTGTGTGGTTTTGACTATCTGTTAGAGCATTCAAGCTGTATCACAAACAGCAGTATTGAAAACATATGCCACAGGGGAAAGAAATATGTAATAAAACCAGCTGTCATTATATGATAATGAATTTCAGTCACTACTGAGCTAGATAAGTGTTTTTCATAGGGAAACAAGTGGCAAATTCAGCAAAGAAAAATGTGTGTAAAACTTCCAAGATTTTAAGCCAGCCCTAGAAGATATAATTCCCTTTTATAAATGGGAAAAATCATCGGGGACTAATTTTGAAGCTGAACACATCTAGTTTATTAAACTGTGAGTATTAAACTCTAAGTAAGAGCAACATGGTAAAAGTTTTCACATATGTAGGAGAGAAATCCTTTAAAGGCACCAGTTTTAGGATACATAGTCATGAGAAAGAAGAAATAAATTGCAGAAAAAATTAAATCAAGTGTCTAAACACTCCAAAAGGCTAGAATTTACTAGACAGAAAAGTAACTTGAAAAATGTCAGTGAAGATTTCATTATGTGGGAGAAATGAAAAAGTTTGGCTGCATTATCAAATATATGTAATGAGAAATATTCTAGCTTTGGAGTGACAAAGCCTAGACGGTCTCCTTATTCATTCACACTTTTAATTTCTATGATTCTATGACTGAATCTCATGTTGAGGTCCCTTTCCTCTCCTGGAGCTAGCTAGCAGATAAAATAAGCATGTATATCATGGCAAATAAGCAGTCAGGTCAGCGTTTGCATAGCATGGCCACAGAGTATTTTTGCTATTAGGACAACAGTCTGTAAATGTCTTTCAAATTCTCTATTTAAAGTAGGTTGAACTCCAGCTGGTGACTATTATGTTCTGAAATGGTGTTATTATCTCCAAGGGAATACTGCAAGAACACAACTACTTCAGGAATCTTTCCTTAAGGACAAAGTTCATACACATGCTCCCTCCCACCTACACACCCACCCACCTTGTATAGGTATAGATATCTCCTTTAGTGTAGAATTGTAATTATAGCTCATGTTTTAGCATACTGAAAGCAAATAATTTCTCTTTGGAAAGATATGGGGTTAGTTGCAGGATGTAGGAACAAAACCAGCAAGAATAAAGCTGCAGATTTCTAAATGTGCAATATATGGAATAAATCCACATGACTAAACTTCCACATGACTAAACTCTCTTGATTCAGGGATGTTTTCAAGATACATGAAGAAGAGTGTCAGTTCATAACAGGAAGAACAAGACTTTTGGAACAGATGTAGTTTAACTCAGTGAGTGAGTAAGCTTGTAAGGTCTTACTGAGTTCATAAAAGCAAAATAACGTATTTGTACTGTAAGAGAATTCAGTGGAAAATACACTCATGTAAACAGGTAGGATGCAAATGTAGCTTTCATCTGGGATTACAACCTGAGGGCTGCTTGGCTTGGTGTCGTACAAGTACTTACAGAAAAGCTTCTGGTTTCATTGCTGTCATTTGGATTTGTCACTGTCTTAGAGGGCACAAAGTCTCTGGGTGGTTTTTAGAAATTTTCTGAAATCTACCGATAAGATTTTTTTTGTTGTGTTTTGGCCTCTGGCATTTAAGGCATTAAGGAAAACTAAAATGTTTGATCAAGCACAGGCCTCCTTCCGTGTTGTGCAGGTGACCCAAACAGGCCAGCACAGGATTAAACTTCCTCAAGTAGGGTCTCTTGGTCCTGAAAGACTCAGCTGGGCTGCTATGAAGGGAGGGCAAAACCTTTTCCTTTCAAGTGTGCTAGGCTGCTGCCCTGAGAGCTTTGGGAGATACAGACACATCCAGGACTTCCTACACAGAGCCTAGTCCAAGTGGAAAGACCTTTTACTGAGACAAAGCTCCAGCTGTTTTCTGACAGACCCATGTCAGTCAGTCATAGCACAGACTGTTAGTATAGATAGTGCTCAACAATGTTCACCTCATGAATAGTTCTTCCAGAAGTGACTTACTTGCCATAATTTACAGCAACCCCAAGGTGCCATTAACCTCTGCTGAAACACAGGATTCTGCCAAACTGGCAAAACAGAGATTCCCAGGTCTCTGTATTAAATTTGGAGAGCTGTTCCTTATTGAATGTTTTGTTTTTCCAGCACAAATAAGGGTAAATCAACATTTTCAAATAACACATGTATGTACCAGTTTTATTAGAATTTGTCTAACATTTTTACAATGGCCCATGAAAATCAAATCAAGATAATAGCAGAAATAATTGACCAAAGAATAGCAGTTTCTTTAATCAAGGGAACATGATGATTAAATCAAAAGCTTTAGATCTGTGGAAATCATCAATGGTCTTTTGACTATTAATAACAATATGTCATCAGTGAATTTTAAAAATGCATTTTTGGAGGGTGAAATGTCTACATCTAGATGGAGAAAGGTCAGAACAGTATCATTTGTAATTAAATCCGTTAATGGTACTGTTGACAGTTTTTCAAGTGATTTAGATTAAAATACATCTCTGAAGTACAGCAATACTTAAAATGAGAACAGCTCAAATCCTACAATTTCTTAACATCAAGTATGCTTTCCCTGGAGTCTTTGACCCTAAATAGGATCCAAACTCTATTTTAAAATAATAATAATAATAATAATAATAATAATAATAATAATAATAATAATAAACAGCAATAGAAACCAGAACAACGAAATGTCACTAAAGAGAGGCCTGCTTTTCCTTCGGAAGCCTTGGCAGAAATATTCAGCACTGAAGCCTTACAGACACCACTGCTGCCTGTTCTTGTGCTGTAGCCATGGGGAGAGTGAGCCTTCTTCCACTCCTTTTGGGCACAACAAAGGTCTTCAGCACAAGAAGATATTCAAGGGATTTACTAGACTAGGGAAGCAAGAGCAAGCATATGCTGAGTGTCACCATGGTCTGTGTCAGTGTGGAGCTTCCCAAAACTGAGGTATACCCGTGCACAAAACACCACTGCTTGCACAGTGCAGATGTACTTTGCATATACTAGTGCACTAAGAGGTATAGAGAAAGACTATCCATGCATCTATAAAGATGCATGAGAAGGTATGATTCTTCTGTTTCCTGAGCCTGGAGGGAAGGGAGATTACAATTTTCTATGGCAATGTTTAGTGGCATAAGCTCAGAAATCCTTCCTTTTCTTCCTCCTCTTCCTTCAGCCACTGAGCTACAGTTTCCAAGTGAAAAGTTTTTTAGAGACAGTGATGTCCTATTGTTTTATCTGTCCTGTGTGTTGGCCAGACAAATATCCTATGAAAAATAGATGTGATTTTCTAACTAATGATAGTATCAAAACGGCCACAAGGAAACCTGATGAAAGGAGCTTAAGCATCTCAGTTCTTACAGCGTGTTACTACTGAATGCAACTATTAATTTGGTGTTCCTCAGATTGTCTCATTAAAATAGATACTTTGTAATAATTTATTAACTTTGTACATTCCATGAAAACTCCATAGAAAACTGGGCATGAAGTTTTTTGTTATCATATAGGCATAAACTCAGTTTTGATAGACAGTACATGTTCATCAACAGGACAGTGGCACCAGAGACACTTCTGTTGCCTACCTTTGGAAGGTCTGTAGAGACAGTATGAGCATCTGAACAACAGCCTTCCATATGTTAGCTGTGCGACCACTGAGACTGGAAAACAAAGATGGTCCAGTTACTGTGGCCTGGACATGGTCTCTTTCATGGACAGAAACTACATGGCTACTACCCATGTAGATCATATACAGTGGGATGGAACTTGAGAGGTGAAAGGAATCATGGCTGGCTGCAGAAGGTCCTGGAAGCGTGTTAAACTGAGTATAATCTATCACCCAGTGTTTTGGAGCTCTTACTCACAAATAGGCAGAGGTGAGCAATTTTATGCTATAAACAAAGCACAAATAAAGTATTTATAAAGTGTTGAATTAATTGGTTAAAAATGTGAGATTTTTGTACTTGCATTTTTTATTATAAGTCCTTCAAACTCAACTGCAGGGTTTTAGTATTTTTAAAACTATTTTTTCAATTATTTTAGCCCTTTTCTAATAGAATGTGTCATTTTCATTTCATAAGTGCTCATATACTATCAAACTTTTTTCCTGTTCTGAACACCTTTGGTGTATCTATTTCTCTACCTTTTATAGAACCATTTCCTCTAATATCAACAGCTTTTATATACTATACTACTTTCTGACTGCAGCTCATTTGTTGAAATTTCCAGTATATCTTCTAGAATATACTGATAATTTTAAACTTTTTTTTTATGTGAAGGGATGCTAGCTTATCACAAATTGTCATAAATTCAAAAGTACAATGTGCTGTAGTAGGAAAGTTGAAAGTATCCAATATGTACTCTTCTTTCATTTTTCTGATCATCTCTATTTAGTTCTGTTAGCACTTTCTCAGAGCAGAAAGTAGTCCATTTAGAAATGATTGGATCATCTGTTTTGTCCTCAACGAAATGATATTCATTCACCCATTAATAGTCCCTTGTTTCCTATCCAGAGTCACCAAGAAATAACTTTTTCTACTCAAAAAAACCCCACTAAAACTCCCAGAATAATGTGAAATAAACAAGGGCAATTAAATATTTCTTAGTGTAAAATGTTACAGGTTTTTGGTAGCACCAGAATTTTTAAAAAAGGGAGGAGAGGAACAATTAAAAAATTGTCAGTTGATTAAATGACTGCAGCCATTTCCTTGGAAAAAGATGTGCTTTCTCAGTTATAGCTCTACACAAGAGTGTCAAATACAGACCAATAATTTTGATGTATTTTATTTTGAGGCATATTTTTGCTCTCTTCATTAATTAGCAAGATCTTTATTTTTTCAGAACAGGAAAGTTAACTCTCCAGACAAAGTAGACTTCTTCCAAGCTCTGGAAGGAAATGGAACAAAGATTTTTTTAATTTGAAAAAATTTAAAAGACAACTTCTGTAAAAATTGGAAGAGGGTCATGTGTCTCAGCGTTCTTTAGGTGAGAGAAGAGCTACAGTTAAAGTTTGCTGAAGTGTGGTTTAGAGACGGATCATTTTCCCTTCAGCTCTCGCTGATGCTTCTCAGTGAGGAAGCAAACTCCCTGTCCAATGCTGGTTTTCCTTTTCTGTACAGTGCCATGGTCTAAGTGATGTTTTCTGTTTTTGAAAATATGAAGTACAAATGTATATCAAGTTATATCTTTTTATTAATGCATATATTTCCTGAAGTCAGGAACAGACACTTTCTTAGTTATATACTTTTGTGGTAGTGTTTGTGTATGAGCCAAATGGGCTAAGATGTAAAAAATTATCCTGTTGACTTTAAAATGTCAGCATGATCAACTAGTCTTTTCCAAAATTATGAATCATGACATATAATTAAAATTTCTTACAACAGTGAAATACAACTCTTTGTGATGTGTGATATATCTAGCTATGTAAATAAAATATTTGAACTTACTCTTAATTTTCTTTTTCTCTTATTTTTCATATAGTACACTTCAAAATTATTTTAAGACTTTTTCTTATCAAATTAAGTTTGAAAACTATTGTTCCAAAGAAAGATTCAAAAGAAGAAAAAGATATGTCGTGTAATGTGAGTACTTCAGGTGCAATGGGATTTAGGAATAATGGCAGATTATCTGACACTCATGGGAAAGTTATACGTAGTAATATCAATTGGATCACTATTTTATTCTGTTTTCCCACATTTTGAACACCTAACAACTTCCTGCCGGAGGCTTTGTAGATCTACTCATTCCTCGCCTTTTTGGAGTCTGAAACTAGCTTCAGAATTTTGTCATAGCTGTATCACCTGCTTAAAACCACATTTCTATTGGTTTAAACTCCTTTGAAAAGCTTTTGTACTTCTTCCTACTTTCCAGTGGGAAATATTCCAAGGTTCAATTTGTTTGTTATTCAGCGTATATTTATTCTTCAGCACCTGGCTTTTAGTTTTCTGTTCCAGCGTTTGCAGACCTTAACTGTATCCACCCATGGTTCCTTCGCAGTTTGGCTTTCATTGGTTTTTCATATAATTCTGCTTACTCTGTGAATGCCTTACTCAGCATGTAGGTTCACTAATACTGGGGACAGAAAAAATTTCTCAAAAGAAGGATGGCAAAAATAAGTCTACATAGACCTGGCCAATTAAACATGTATATGTATCATACCTGGTCCTAAGACAGCTGTGTAAGGATTATACTTCCTACTTTTACTCTTTTTTTTACTTTTTTTTTTACTGTCTTTTTTTTACTTTTATATTTTTTTATTGATAGTGCATCTATTTCCCAAAAGTTTAATAAAACTGCTTTGTGCCTTAGTTATTTGGAGTTTTTTTGTAATCCTGCTGGAAGGTTGCCTCCCTTACTAAACTGGTGGTGTTCCCAGTAGCTGCTGGGTGTCACACTGCTCGTTGCCTGCGCAAAGTTTCCTGCCTCACCTTTGCATCTTGCTACAAGAGCAAGACTGGTGTATCTCACCTAAGAGAAAGTCCTGTTAGCACAGGCAGAATGAAGGGGCACGGCTGTGACTACATGACACCACAGACACCCCATGTATTGGTTTTGAGAGGCCTGGTTTTTTTGGTAGCAGGGGGGCCACAGAGGTGGCTGCTGTGAGAAGCTGCCAGAAGCTTCCATGATGTCTGGCAGAGCCAATCCCTGATGGTTCTGAAGATGGACATGCTGCTGGACAACACTGGGCCAATTAGAGATGGTGGTAATGCCTCTGTGATAACATATTTAAGAAGAAATCATAACAAAGGTTGTCATGAAGTTTTAATTCCAGTCAGAGGAGAGTAGAGTGAGAATATGTGAGCAGAAAAACATGGAGACACCAAGGTCAGTGGAGAAGGAGAGGCAGGAGGTGCTCCAGGCTCCGGAGCTGAGATTCCTCTGCAGCCCATGGTGATGACCATGGTGAAGCAGGTTGGCCCCCTGCAGCCCATGGAGGTCCATGGTGGTGCAGAGATCAACCTGCAGCCTGTGGAAGAGGGGCCCCATGTCAGAGGGGGTGGATGCTTGGCGGAAGGCTGTTATTCCATGGGAGACCTGTGGAGAGGAAGGCTCTGCTTCCAAGCTGGAGCAGCCTGTCCTTGAAGAACTGCACCCGGTGGAAGAGTGACCAATGCTGCAGCAGTTTTGGGAGGATTATTGCCCATGGGACGGACTCACATTGCAGCAGTTTGCAGGGATCTGTTGCTCATGAGATGGACTCACGTCAGAGAAGTTCACGGGGAACTGTCTCCCATGGGAGGGGCCCCACGGTGCAGCAGGGGAATGACTCCTCTCCCTGAGCAGCAGGAAAAGCCTCAAGTGATGAAATGACCATAAACCCCATTCCCTGCCTCCATGTGCTGCTGGGGCAGGAGGTAGAGCTGGGAAAGAGGGAGGGGTGGGGGGAAGGTGTTTTTAAGGGCTTATTTTATTTATCATAATCCTGCTCTGATTTCTTCAGTAATAAATTTCCTTTATATCTCTAGGTCAAGCCTGTTTTGCCCTTGATGGTGTTTACTGAGTGATCTCTCCCAGTCCTTATCTCAACTCATGAGCCCTTTGTTAAATTTTCTCTCCTCTGTCCAGCTACAGAGAGGACTGAGCAAGCCTGGGTGCCTGGCTTCCAGCCAGCATCAGTCCATGACACCCTAATAGGAATATTCTCCTAGTGGTAATTTTTGCAGCATAATCTATGTCAGTCATGCTTCATACAGATGACCCCCACCCAAATCAGGAAGAGTGAAATATTCAAAGGCAGTTTAAAATTTGTATTTCAGATAAACATTAATTTGCCTGTGGCCTTGGAGTGCACTGGTTACAGTTTGGCTGGGTGGCAGGGTCTGTACTCAAGGGAAGCAGAGCAAATCTGTGGAGAGCTGGAAACAGTTTTGAAAGTCTTATTCACTGTAGATGAGTTTGTTATACAGGAATGAGTAATTTTTAGATAAGTGTATTAGGTCTCCCAAGTGATTTGCATGTATAATCAAATGAAATATTGAAACTCTGGATGAGAAAAGTGAAATTCTATTAAGAAAGAAAGAACCTCTGCATTTATAGCACATTCAGAGAACATATCAGAGTATAAATTTAATGCAATACAGCAAAGCTCATCTTACTTTAAAGGTAATTATATAGAAAAAGGGGCATTTAAAATGTATAAGTAGAGGCTTTTTTTTTCACTCATACAGCATATAATTAACAAAGTTCTTTAAACCTATTCATAAAAGAAAGTAATAAAGCACTTGTAAATAATGGCAGTCTCATATTCTTTACAGTTAAATATCAATAATCAGAATGTCTTTTTTATACCTGGTTGTAAAACTACATTTTTGACATATTAACTAGAAGCAGGTATTACTAATGTGACATTTCAATTTTCTAGAGATTTAGACATACTCATATAAAAAGGGTACAAAATGAAGAACTATAGCTATAGAAAGCTGGAATGCTTGCGAATTAAATCAATACTCTGCCTGCAAAACACAAAACGATAACAGAAAAGTGAAGTTGCAGAACATTTCACAGCAGAATTAAAAGGTGTAGGTGTTCAGACCTTAAAATACTAAACCGTAGGTGCAGAAAAAGAGCACAAGAGAACTACAAAGGAAAGTATGAAAGCCTGCAGTATTGTACAGATCAATTAATAATGATTTGTTTTGCAGCAATTTCTGAATCCTCAGAAGATACCTTTGAAAAACAAATCCAGATTTCTCCAATGCTCATGTGTTACATGGAGTTTTAGAAGCAAACACTTCTCAGAAATAAGAGGGAGGGGGAAAATACGGAGAGGTTAAAGAACATACAAAGAAAAAATAACAAAGGAAAAGAGACTAGATCACAAGTGATTGTGGGTTGATTTTGGGTTGATTTTATTAATTTTTTCTTCTTCCTCACCTCAGTCTTTGAGAGACTTTATTGCAGAGCAGATCTCTGTTCTGGCACATGCCAGTTTGAATAGCCAGAATGCAGGGTGCTCCCAACAGATTATTCTGTGTTTGACCTTGTAGGGGTGTACAGCTGGCTACAATAAAAGTCCTACCACAGCAATAGAGTCTGGACTTGATTGAATATTACAGGCGTGGAATAAATTCCGATGAAATTAGTTAGGGTTAAATTTTTATCCCTCTGCTCTAAATGCATTTATATTTCAATGTTTAGGAACATCTCAGATTTTTTTCCATGTTTACTGCTGTCCACAGAAGGATAGGGTACTTTGCCAGTTTGTAGTAAGAAGTGAGAAAAAAAATCAATACTTTTCTGAAATTAAGCTCCAGTTGCCATTACTACATTTCAGACACTGCACCCTTAGAACCACAGTTTATGTTGCACCTAACCTTGGATATTCAGACTGGTTCAAAGTAAGCTGAATATTTAAATTCTTATTAAAATATCATAGTTTAACTACAGGTGTGAACCAAGTCCCAGGGAGCTCTTGCTCATTCCACCACCAGTGGGATGGGGGAGGGAATAGGAAAAGTGAGAAAACTTGTGGGTTGAGATAAAGACAGTTTTATAGGTAAAGTAAAAGCTGTGCAGGCAAGCAAAACTAAACAAGGAATTAAGTCACTGCTTCCCAAGGGTGGGCAGGTGTTCAGCCATCTCCAGGAAAGCAGGGCTTTCTCACGTGTAAATTTACCTGGGAGCAAAAATGCCATCACTCTGAATGTCCCCCCCTTTCTTCTTCTCCCCCCAGCTTTATATGCTTAGCAGATGCCATATGGCACGGGATATCCCTGTGGTCAGCTGGAGTCAGCTGTCTGGCTGTGTCTGCTCTCAACATTTTGAGCACTCCCAGCCTGCTTGCTGGCAGGGTGGTATGAGAAGCAGAAAAGGCCTTGGCTCTGCATAAGCACCCCTCAGCTGTAGCAAAAACTTCTCTATATAATCAACCCTGTGTTCAACACAAATCCAAAAAACCCCACAGCACTGTACCAGCCACTGAGATGAAAATGAACTGTGTTCCATTCAAAACCAGGACATAGAATAATTAAAAATATTAAAAGATAATCTTGATTTTATATTAAAAATAGAAACGTTTTGCCAGCATGAACTAGATGTTCAATGTCAAAGAATATATTACCATAGGTAAAGTTTTCCAAAGGCATTGTTTTCCTGTTAATACCGCTAAAATTTCTTCTGCATATTTTCAGCTAAAAGATAATTATATCTGAACAGTCCTCTATACTTTATTTAAGACACTGCATATATAGAAACAAGATATTGCACAGACAGATACTTTTATATCTACATACAAACATACCTATTTATCTATCTACACATATATACATACACACATATGCATGAATACTTTTCAGGGTACATTAAAACAAAGTAATTAAAATAACTAAACAAAAATTTTTGCTATCCAGATTTATTTTATGATAAAAGAAGCACTGGTTCTTATATGAGAGTTAACAAGCACTTTTGAAAGGCAAAAGGCAAATTCCCTTTACTCTTCCAAATTTTCAGACATGGATGAGAGGTAGATTAGATCAGAATGTGTCTTCCAGATACTCCTCTCTGTCTTTCTTGACCATAGAGGAAGACTAAATGTAGCTATGTCCAGACTATAGGTGGACAATGTGAGATGTCACAAGGTCTTGGTCTTTCACTTACACAGCCTGCTGACCTGGCTGCATGTCACCATGCTTCCCTGCTGTCTGCATGCTCACTTCTCCTTTCCAGGCAAATCCAGGAACAAGGGGAATGTTGGTGAAACCTGCAACACAGAATGTTGGTGCAACCATGCCTGGCAGTCTAGACACTTCCCAAATTCCTCTAAGGATCCCCACATAGAGACTTAAAATTAGATGGAATCAATCCTGTTTTTAGTCTTTTAATAGAGAAATTAAAATAATATTTGCTCTTATGTTGAGTTTATATGGGGTTCTTTGAGTTCTTTCCTGTATGCACCTCAAGATGATTTTCCTCATGCAAGATATCCATTCTAAGATGAGAGAAATAACTCTCCTCTGCCTGTATGTAGTTCAAATACACAATATTGCTCCTTCAGATCACCCAGTGTGTCATTGCCTATGCTGAGAAGTGTGGAAAATGAACAGTCAGTCAGTAACTGTGGACTGGCAAGAAATTTAAAGAAACATTTTATTGAGGTTTTGGAACTTAAACTTCTGGATCAATGTGGAATCAGCACTAGAAAATCCTTCCCTGTGGCAAAATCTGCTGGTACATCTGATTCCTCTTTTTGCTTCATTTCCATGCTGGAATGAAGAAAACTGAAACAAATGAACAAATTTCATTTTGATGCCAAAGTAGCATCCCTGCAATGTGGGGAGGATCTGAAGAAGCAGAAATCTGGTCTATAGTGAGAAGATTCAGACTTCTCTAACGCTCAATTTGATCAGACTTTCGAGCTGAAGTTCCCCTGTGTTTGCTAATGATGAGAAACTAAGTGAATACAAGTGAGGTGACTGAAGTGTAAGTTCTACATGAATACAAAAAGCCATGCAAGCTCTTTGAATTTATAGGTTAAAGTATTCCTGTGTGGTGAAGCTGTTCCTATTTTTTTATCTCATCTTTTAAATTTTTTTTTAATTAAAGCTATCAAACATATTTGGAATTGCTGTAATAATCAGCCATTACACAACAAAACCGCATACCTATTTCAAAGACATCACTACTACTTTATGAATTCAAGCATGATGGTGAGATATGGGATTATTGAACTGGTAACCCAACGATCAGTCCTCTTTTTTTTTCCATTCCAAAGAGTAATTTATTCATGGGATGGGAATCTTTGTCTGCGTTTTGAAATCAAACCATGAAAATATGAAGCAAACTGCTGATGTTGATATTCATGATTTGGGAATTGAAAGCTGTTTGTTCTTTCAGTCTCCTAAAAGTTGAATTTAATATTTTATTAAATCTGCCATAGCCATTCCCTTGTTTGAACAGTGAACAAACATTAAAGAGAAATGACATAGACAATCTTAGGTCCAAAGGCTGAAGGAAGTACGCACACAAGTAAAATATGGAAAAAAAATTAGCCATTTAAATAATAGAAAATTCATCAGCCATTTCTCTACTATAAAAGAAACAGAACTCTACTTACATTAAGGCTAATTCCCTAGTGTGACTCTGGAAATCTTGTTCTTTTCACTGTACTTGGATGTAAAGCTATTTAAGAAAGTAACTTACCACTTCACTGTTGTGCAGTATGACACCGTTTCTACAAAAATCACCATTTCAGTAACTTGTTCCAGGAGAAATCCAATGAGCTAAACATCTTGAGTTACTCATTTTTACCCCTTCAACCACTATGACAAGTGTTTCTTGAACCTTGCTTAAAAGTTCTCTCATCTTTGCAGGGCACCTGGAAGCTTACCAAATTCAGGCTATTTTGAGCTGTGAGTGGGTGGGAGATAGTCAAATGAGGATTGGATTATCATGTTTGATGGATTATTGTGATGGTAAGAAAAACCCAGCTAATCACAGCATAACTGCTGGCCTGGGCTGAGGTGAAAAGGCAAATGTGGTTTTATCAAAATATTATCTGTGGCAGCATAGAAGTAACTGGGCAAATTATAAGAAGCGACGTGTTTGCAGGTAAGGGACACCAGCAGGATTAAAGAAATAGAGTAAATTCTGGACACTGATGGATAAAATAAAATAATTTGGCATGTGTTTCAATAAAAAAAGAGGGCAGTGACTTTTAGTGTGAATAACTTCACAGAGTGAAGTGAAATATGAGAAAGGAATGGCAAAATCAGTGATTAGAAGCTGAAGTCAAACAAATTCAATTCAGAAAGGAGAAGCTATATTTAATGAGAAGAATGATCCATGCAAATTGTTGCAGGGAGTTTTCTAATTACAAAAATAATTACCTTAATGCAAATTTACCATTATTGGACTGTGAGGTATCAAGGCACCCATTGGTCTTTTTTGAAGGTAAACTCTACCAATATACTACAAAATAAAATAAACATTTCTGCTGTTCTTTTCAAGTCCCTTATCTCAGAGTTCAGGGGAGGCTGTTAAAAGACAGAATTTTTTCTTATTCTAGTTATTTTTCTAAATGTTTCAGTAATGAAAAATTTCTACCCATAAATATGACAATTCATATTCAGGCCTCATAAGTGGTACTCTGCCAAGATCGAAGAAACACAGGTTTTACTGCTTGCTGCTGTTTCAGAGTCAGTAAACTCAGGGAGACATCTGTAGTTTTGCTAACCTTTAAGTGAAGAATAAGGGAAAGATATATACATATATATGATGAAGTACAATAAATTAATACAGATGACTATTTAATACTAATAATACAAATGCATATAGTTTATTAAACTAACTGAAGCTATTATGGAAATGAGTCAGAACTGCAAGTGTAGCAGAAAATATGCCTCTATAGAAGACACGCAAGATTCTTTAGAATAAGAGTGGATAAGAAGGTAGTTGCAAAAAGGATACCTGGTTATTGTTAGAAAAACAAGAGGCTTATTTTTAGAAGACCTGAAATGAAGGACTAGGTCTAGTACAAAATTTCATATCTTATAGAAGAAGAAGGATGAAGCAGGCAGTGTTTTTTGGGGGAAGGGATGCTGTTGTAGAGGCACGCCAAGAAAGAAGGAAACTGTCTTTCCTTAACAGTTGTAGGCAGAATTTGTACCAGAGCCATGATACTAAGGCTGAATCACTAGAGGATGTGTTTAAAACAGCTTGGTCTATTCAAGTTTAGAAGAGCTGATGAACTGTAGTTTCAGTAGGGAGGGAAAAAAAAGGATAAAAAAAAGAAGAAAAGCAAAGCTATAGCAAGGCTGGGGCAAGAGGGCCATATGTTGACTTTCTGAGTAGCCATTTATGTGATAGTAAAGGTAAGAAGCTTTTGCCACTTATTTTTTGCTACTCTTTTATTACATGTGCATGTGGAAAGAAGGCAGGATGGTATTAAACTGACATCCTGCCCCAACTGCCAGAATGTCTTGTTATGGCTTCAAAGACTGGATTCACACAGCAGAAGGCACTGTCTGCTTTACCCACTTGCACACTAGTGAGGGCTCTTATACAGCCTGTGGGAAACCTGGGCTCAAATTCCTCTTCTGCTGTTGGAAGAAATCTAAGTCGTTTTCATTTCTATGGTAAGAAGAAACTCAATTGCCAGACTGCAGAGTATTTTGAAATGGAGAACTTCTCAGTCTCTTCTGTTAGTTCTTTTTCACTTCACATGTCATACTTACATGTTCTTCAAGTTAGAACAAAAATAGCTATCTAGTTCCTTGAGCACCTGCCTAGAAGATGGAGAACCTGAGGTTTTTGGTACTGCTTGACTTAATGATAGACACAAACAGGGTCTATGTTAACTTGCTCTTACTCCTGTGTATGTGAGTCTTGGTGCTTCTCTCACAAGGGCTGTTGTTCAAGGCTGCACCACTGATGCTCCCAAAGGAGGAACTTGTTGATGACACGCAAGGGTGAAACCACTTGATGGCATTCAAACTGCATCTCTGGCCAAAGAAAATTGCTGGTAAAGTTTGTTTTGCACATGTGGAACACACTTTGGACTCTGGTTTGCGAATGCCAGCTGTGTTTACTAGCTTACCAGCTCTTGCATGTCTGCCTGCTGCTCATTATTTTTCAAGTCTGACTCCTAATCTCTATAGACCAGAATTTTTTTTTTGGGTGTTAAATTCTGTCTTCTTTTGATCCCGTCTGTATTATTATGTCCTTCTCAAAATGACCTGACTTCGTTTCTGTGATTGCTATTTGCAGCACAAGTCTCCTGAAAACCAGCAGGCTCTAACATTATCATCACTATTTTTGATAAACAGCCCTCACATATTGATGGAAAGATCCAGGGGTGATTGCAAAAACAGTATCTCTCATCTATTGATGTTTGTTTCACCTGTTTTTCTTTGAAGTAGTTACCAATTCCTAGGATGTAAAAAAGTTTATTAATAAAAATTTGAACTGACTATACCATTCTAATGAACTATTCCTGCTTCATTTTTCTTTCTATGCAGAAATCAAATTGCAGATCTTTGTCAGAAATGAGTTATCTCAGCAGGGTGCAGAACAATAATTATTCATGCCAGGACTGCGGTGATAGACATTACTCATAACGACTCAAATTAATCATACGGCATATGATTGATGATGAATACATCAAATTGTGTGGTGTGGACACATGAGGACTGTGGATATTGCTAAACATGTCTTTGATCCAAAATCAAAGGTGACTTTTTGAGAGAGGTCAAATCATCTGACTATTTTGTTTAGTCATTAATATGTATCCACATAGCAAATGAAGGCAATCAAAGTCACTTCATTTTCCACTGACAGCTTTAAAATCTCTGAAAGAAGAGTCTAGAAACATTACTGCTTTACCATAGAATATTGCCACTGAAACATGTCTGCATGCCAACATAAGATTGTGTGCTTAAGATCTATATAGGGGTCTTAAGATTTTACAAGTGATTTCTCAAGTCAAAGGGAAATTAAAAAAATAAAGACAAAAGTAAAACTCCCCACTTTAGGATTATCTTGATTAAGTAGAAAAAGGATTTGAATTTCCCTCTTTTGAGGCTTTTTTCCTTAGCCACATGCTGTTAGCTGATACTGCAGGGTCAGATTGATGCCTAGGTTTATCTGTCCTCACTGAAGCACTATGTCTCCACATCATCTCCATAGATTTTGAGTTTGACACAGGATGGAGAATAAAGGCTTTTCATTTAGAACTCCTTTCTTTTTTATGTCCTCTGCACACATGAGGAGGGTGTGAAACTAATCTTGGCTCTCGCTCCTCAACATGGCAGTGAGCTGAGCTGAGCTGGCAGGGGTGGTAAATAATCTATACTACAGAGCATTTGCAGGTTACTTTCTTTCTGGAGCAAGTAGGCAGTTGAGGCTGAGAAAGGGGTTGGAACTCTCTGAGTCACAATTTCTTCCCCAGCTTGCTCTGGAGTTGCTGTAACTACTTGCTGTCCCAGACATGGGCAATTGAACACAGGCTCAATTTGGCCCTCAATAAAGAGGAAATCATGAGTCTGAGAAAAATTGTTCCATTTCATGAACCAATTTTCTCATGAGAAGACACAGCATATCCACAGAATTTCTGCAAACAGCACAGAAGACAGATGTATATTATCTGTGATGAGAGGAAATGGCTGAATTGCTTATTGCAAAAAAATTAGTTTCCTTGATGACTCATTATTTCAAAAATTGCCTGTCAACTTAATAAGCGGACTTTATTATTATTATCATCGTTTATTATTTCTATTACAGTAGCACTCAGGGGCTGCAGTCAAAAACTGGGGTTTCATTGTGCTAAGCACCATGTACAAATAAAATCTCTGATGGTCTCTGCCTCAGGAAGCTTACTATTTTGAATCTCCAAATTGCAAAATTTTGAGCATATTTTTTATTTCAAGTCTCTGGGTATGTATTTTAGCAAATAAACTGTTGACAATTTTTTCCCCCTAAAAGATTATTTTCTTTTAAAAGCAGAGGAGATATCTGGAAAAGGTAAAACCATTAAAAAGGATCCAAATTGGTGTTTGTCTTTAGCAGACAGTGTCATATTAAAGTGCATGATGAGCTCTGATCAAGAAACTTGCACAACTAGTAAAAGTACTGACATTCAATTCATTAGTTCCAAATCTTCAAAAGATATAGAAATAGATATATTCTAAAATAATTAATTTAAGTTGTCAAAACACACATGATCAGTGTATATATATATATACACACACACACACACATAAGATACATTTGGTAAGTAATCAGTTCATAGAACCGTAGAATGGCTTAGGTTGGAAGGTCCCTTAAAAAACATCTAATTTTGACCCCTATGACATGGGCAGGGACACCTGCCACTAGACCAGGTTGCTCAGAGCCCCATCCAACCTGCCCTTGAACACTCCCAGGGATGCGGCAAACGCAACTTCTCTGGGCAACCTGTTCCAGTGCCTCACCACCCTCACAGTAAAGAATTTGTTCCTAATATCTAATCTGAACCTACTCTCTCTCAGTTTGAAGCCATCCCCCCTTGTCCTGTCACTCCAGGCCCATGTAAAAAGCCTCTTTCTATTTTTCTTGGAGGCTCTCTTCAGGTACCGTGAGGCTGCAAATAGGTCACCCCAAATAGGCCTTCTCTTCTGCAGGCTGAACAATCCCAATTCTCTCTGCCTTTCCTCACAGGAGACGTGCTCCATCCCTCTGCTCATCTTCATGACCCTGCTGCAGCAGGTCCATGTCCTTCCTGTGCTGGGACCCCAGAGCTGGATGCAGCACTGCAGGTGGGGTCTCACCAGAGCAGAGCAGAGGGGCAGAATCCCCTCCCTTTCCCTGCTGCCCACGCTGCTTTGGATGCAGCCCAGGACACGCTTGGCTCTCTGGGCTGGGAGTGCCCATGGCTGGGTCATGTCCAGCCTCTCACCCAGCAGCAGCCACAAGTCCTTCTGGGCAGGGCTGCTCTCCATCTGTTCATCCCCAGCTTGTGCTGGTACCAGGGGTTGCCCTGTCCCAGGTTCAGCACCAGCACTTGGTCTTGTTAAAACTCATGAGAATCCCATGTGCCCACTTCTCATGCTTGTTCAGGTCCCTCTGGATGGAATCCCATCCTTCAGTTATGTCAACCACACCACTCATCTCAGTGTCATCTGCAAACTTGCTGAGGGTGCACTCAATCCCTCTATGTCATTGATGAAGATAATAAGTAACAGTGGTTCCAATATGTACCCCAGAGGGGCACCACTTGTCGCTGATGTCCATTCTTACTCTGAATCTTTGGCCACTATTCTCTGGATGTGACCTTCCAACCAATTCCTTATCCATCTAACAGTTCAGCCATTTAATCCGTCTTTCTTTCTTAACAAAGATTTTTTTTTTTAGCACTATCACATTAAAAATATAGCATTAAATGAAGGCACTCAGTACAGGAACCAGTAGAGAGATGATTTACCAACCATTAGATATAGGAAAAAAACCCCTGACATTTTAATAGATGCTGAATAATAAGCAAATCATTAGGTATTGTGTCATGATGGCTTTACAGCTTTACCTGTATTTTTAGTAGTAACTATATCTCCATAACTCCCACCTTCATATCTTGTCCATTATATTTTCCTACTTAATTTGGCAACTCTAATTGACGATAATTTCAGAGTCACTGTAGCTTCTTAAAGTAATTCATATCACATTCACCTAGCAGTGTGAGCTGCCCACTCCTTGTATTTCAATGAAGATTTTCAAAGAGAACATTTTGTTAGGACTTTATTCACCACTTAATTTAGAGTGCTTAAAAATCATCTTGATAGTCTATAGAAATAATGGTATACCAGTGTTAAAACAGTCTATTGGCAGAAGTGGAACCACAGTTATTTGCCTCAGGCCTGAATTTAACATTTTCCTTTGATATTAGTTTAATTTTATATTGGGTAGTCTATTTCTTAAAAATGTAGAATTCAAAATCACACAGGCAGAAGTTATTCAGTATTTTCTCCTAGAATGTGAAAGTGTGATGTTTTTAAGACAAATTTCAAGAGCTGCTCTTACATCTGCTTTATATTCCTTTATAGTAGACTATCAAAGCTTGTTTTGTGGCATTTCCTAGGTGCAAATGAGGAAAAACTCCTAAGACTTGTGATTTATAATTTTCTAGACTTTAATTGAAATTTTAATTAGCATTCCAACCCTAGAGTATCATTTTCTCTTGGTCTTTCTTAAAGGCTATTGCTCCTTGCAGTCAATTACACATATTTTTTTTTTAATTGACTTTTCTTAGTGAAGTGTCATTTACTTATAAAATTAACGGCCCTGTCCCATAAAATTCACTGCAGTACAACACATTGTGCATCACCTACCTGCTCAAGGTAGTGCCACAGACTTCAGAAAAAAGTGAGATAGGAACCTTACAACTTTAAAAGGATTTCATACCAGCATCTTAAATGCCTGGACAGTTTCTCCAGTGTAACTTTTTAATAAGCAGGGGAAGGAAAATGCTCATGAATTAGTTCAGAAACTCAGAATTAGTTCTGGTCCACAGTGCTGCTCCTGTGTAGTGCTGCCCCAGTGGGCATTAGCTACATATTTGCTGCTATATTAAAACATCAAGTTATGGTGAATGTATTTATTCCTTGATGTCTGAAGGGTAACCATATAATTCTGGTATACATATTAGAAGATTGTTTTCCAGGTTTTTTTCCAGCAAAAGTATCCCCGCTTCCAAGTATTTCTAACTATTTATCTGTACTTCTCAATTAGTTTTGAAGGATGTCATTGTGTACCCTCAGTCTGGGAAGTGAAGTAATCAGGTAATATTCAGAATCACTGGGCTGTGTAATCTGATTATGAATGTTTACCTTGTTATTCTGCCATAGAGGAGAATCAAAGCTGTGGGAAGGACACACAGAGAAAAATATCAAAATGAGCTCTCAGAAGTTTATCTTTCTGAAATGCATATTCTTAACTCAAGCCAAGTTTGTAAAAACAGGGATTAAAAATAACAATCCTTTTGTGCTTTACAATAAAGCTTCTCTTTTAGAGAACATAGCAGATCAGGTAAGTAATTCTTCTGTCTTTTTATTTTCTGCTCAAGCTTACTCAAAGCTATCTTATGAAATGTGAAGCTACCATATGGGAATGAATCAAAGTATTTGGGAGAAATTTTGGTTAAATCTTTTGGGGAGGTGGCTACTGGCCAAGCAATCAGTTCTATGAAGCACTGAGGTTGCATGATGCTGTACAGCAGTAGCAGAAGAATGTTCGATTTTTGTGCTCACAGTGGCTCTGTAAGAGAGAAAGACTAGGGATAAATTGGAAAAGAGTTAAAATGATGATTTAGAAGCAATGAGAAAAACCTAAGGATCTCATAAAAGCCAGAGGCTACATAAGAGATGAAGAGTTGGAGAATATGGGAGTCTGGTGATAAAAAGCTTCCTCAGAGATATGAGCTCCTAAAGTTATTCTGAAAATTAACCTGCATTCATGACAATAGTGTATCTGCTGGGAGGTCATTTCAGGTGCTAAAAATACCTTGAAATTGGTAGATCTTTTTAATAAAAAATTGTGTGAGTTTGAGTAATACCAAGAAAACTAGACCGAGGAGAAGCTGTTAAGGTTTGTTTATAGGCTACGAGTTCCCATATCTACTGATATCAGTGATGATTCAGTTACCCTCTTACACAAAAACAATTTACAAAGTTCTATTTTTGCCCACAGAACCTGACGGGATTTTTATAGGGTGGCTATGATTCAAGAGAGTATGCATCTTGCCATCAGCAAGTGAAGGCAAAGTGGGTGGGAGAGAGGAGGGAAGGGGAAGAACTGTCATTCATTCCTTTATTGACTGAGTATAACACAGGGCAAGAAAGAAGCAAGAAGGAACCATGGCTCTGTGATATGAGTGCAAATCCAGTAATTTCTGGGGCGGTTCCTGGCATGCTGCAAAATGCACTTATATTTGCCAAATTTACCAGTCTGACCCTATCCCACAACTCATAATATCTCCACCAGGGATACAAAGCATACACTACTGAGTGTCCTGCTTATAGTTTCTGGCTAATTACATGGTCCAAAAGCGCCAGGGAAGCTTTGAGTTACCTGAAGTTTCACATATAGTAGAACAAAAATGTGCAACCTCTGTTGTGACTCATACTTACCTGGTTTAGGTTGCATTGAAACCCCTCATGAGAAAAAAACCCTGCAACCTTGACAGTCTGGATCAAGACTAGATGGCAGGCAAGTCTAAATGCAGTTCATATTTCTGTAGTTATTGCAAAAAAATCTTACAGTCATTTCCTTCCACAGAAGTCCTGATGACTGACAAATACTTTGTTTGCTCCAAGATTGCCTCTTCCTCCTTGGGAAGAGATAGTGCAGCTGAACACAGCTGAGATTTCATTTGTCTGAAATCACTTCAAGCTTTTCTCCTATGCTGGCTAATTTCTTAATGCCTGCAAATTTCGTTCTCTCATGGAGGCCACATTAATAATAGTTTTAGATTTATTACTTTTATTTTCTGCAGCGACATGCCAGCTCAGGAAGGGTGGTTTTCAGTGGGAAGTAATCTTTGCCCTTTGGTAGCCTAAGGTTTTCATTGCTGACTTCTTGTCTTCACCAATCACTACTTTTCCTTCCCAAGATTTCCATGAGCTGTCTTGAATTCTATTAAAAGTAACACATTAGAATATCCTGAACCTGGCTTTTGATTAAGGGATGCTGTTGTAAATAATTACCTTTTACAAATTATTAAAGGTATGAATGCAGAACAAAAACAATTACAAAAAATCAAGGGAATTGTCTTTTGGAATAGGTACTGTTATAATATTTGTTGGACAAGTGTAAATTTTTGGGTTGATTTGGGCCTGGATTTTTTGGGTTATTTTACAGCAGAAGTAAAAGAAAGTCGTCAGTATAGAGAGGCTGAATCACCAGAGAAGGAAGTGAGTGCCTGGACATGTAATCAAAATTTTGAATAGATATGTCAATGAAAAAAAATCTGTCATGCAAATCTAGCATTAGGTAGAAGTAAAACAGGCAGAAAAGCAAAATTGCGTGTTTTGAAAGCATGGATAAATAAAAGAATACAGGAATCTTATGGGTTTTAACACAACCAAGTGCTGGTGCTGAACCTGGGACAGGGCAACCCCTGGTACCAGCACAGGCTGGGGATGAACAGATGGAGAGCAGCCCTGCCCAGAAGGACTTGTGGCTGCTGCTGGGTGAGAGGCTGGACATGACCCAGCCATGGGCACTCCCAGCCCAGAGAGCCAAGCGTGTCCTGGGCTGCATCCAAAGCAGCGTGGGCAGCAGGGAAAGGGAGGGGATTCTGCCCCTCTGCTCTGCTCTGGTGAGACCCCACCTGCAGTGCTGCATCCAGCTCTGGGGTCCCAGCACAGGAAGGACATGGACCTGCTGCAGCAGGGTCATGAAGATGAGCAGAGGGATGGAGCACGTCTCCTGTGAGGAAAGGCAGAGAGAATTGGGATTGTTCAGCCTGCAGAAGAGAAGGCCTATTTGGGGTGACCTATTTGCAGCCTCACGGTACCTGAAGAGAGCCTCCAAGAAAAATAGAAAGAGGCTTTTTACATGGGCCTGGAGTGACAGGACAAGGGGGGATGGCTTCAAACTGAGAGAGAGTAGGTTCAGATTAGATATTAGGAACAAATTCTTTATTGTGAGGGTGGTGAGGCACTGGAACAGGTTGCCCAGAGAAGTTGCGTTTGCCGCATCCCTGGGAGTGTTCAAGGGCAGGTTGGATGGGGCTCTGAGCAACCTGGTCTAGTGGCAGGTGTCCCTGCCCATGTCATAGGGGTCAAAATTAGATGTTTTTTAAGGGACCTTCCAACCTAAGCCATTCTATGATTCTATGTTCTGATTCTCACTAATCATGCAGCAATAAAATAACCTAACCCCCCCCTATACTTTTACCAGAAATGCCAAGATTCTCTTAACACTATATAAACAGTTGACTTATTCATCTTGATTGCCTTATAAAAAGCCCAAATATTTTCCCATTATTAGATCTCCTACCTAAGGTCTCTGCAGTTAGTTATATGCCTAGGTTTTATCACCACATTTGCTTAGTGTGAGATATTGGGGGTTTATTTTTTCTTAACACTTGTTCCTATTGTAAAAGACTGATTGTTTTTGAATTCACACTTGGATTTTTATCTCCTTGAATAATATAAGGTGTTGTTTAATTCTAGATGATTTTTCTGTATCAGATTCTTCAGCTTTTCTATTTTCATTTAGGTACCATTAACCTTCCAGTGGTTTTAACCTTCTGTGGTTTAGGCTGGCAAAATTTTGTGCCTTCTGTTTTCTCTCTCTACTGTGTACATACATTAGTGTTTGTACAATGTATATTTTTACATTTAAATAACACTGGTAATGTTGCTTTAATTTTCTCTAGCTCTGATATTGTTAATTTAGACTCGCATTTCAAATCAGAAGCCTGATTTGAACCTGAGGGCTACAACTTTATTTGTAAGCAAAGGTAACTGTAACTAATTTGTTATATAAGATGCACCAAGAGCAGGAATACAGACTTCAGAACTTATTATGGGTTAATTAAATGGAGTTCTTTGGGGAAAGATTAAATAGATAGACAATTTACACAGTTGGAGGGAGGCTTATTTTCTCTATTTTTGCTAAAATCTCCACAGGATGCTTACCACTGTCCTCTGAATTGGGTGATTTTCTTATCACTTAGATCCCTTGTTCTCCTACCAGCTTCTTCATCTCTCAAGTTCGGCCACTGGTGTTGTGACACACCTTTAGTATGCATTCTTCTTTGCATCTTCTCTCTCTTTAACTCTTATTTGACCTTGAGCTTAGTATTTTTACCCTATCAGAGAATAGACACTAGTTCAATAGTTGAAGGCTATCGTCGCATACCAGCTTTAACTAGAAACTTTTGTTTCCTCACATCCTGTCTATTGCTACCACGAAGTCAGTTATTTCAGAACTCATTTTACTTTCCTACTTAGAAGAGCCAAGTTAAACTGAAGTGCCTCAGAAAACAGTAAGCCATAGTAAATACCCTGCATTCCTTTGACTGATTAATTTCAATCACTACTGTTTAGTTTTCTAAGCTCATTGTTACAGAATTGGTTTTGAGGGAGCTTAGCAGCTGTCTGTCCCCTGTCCCACAATACTGTGGTTAAAATACTGTTTCCACTGCAGTCCAGTAAAATGCCCAGTTTCACCGATATATGTTGTGATATATTCCCTCCCTTCTGCTCATCTGCCTTTCTGGTTTTACCATTCTTATGTTTTTTTTCAAGTATCTATAGCACAACCAACTGCAATTAGATCTTTACCCTCCAAGTGACTCAAACCTTCTGTCATGCAGCTTGCCTATTGATATAACATCTGCTATACAGAACAGTTACATCCTATATTTAGTAGGTTTAAACCACTATGACATAGAAATCTCTTCATTTCAACTCCAGCAAGCTGGGGAGTCAAATTCCATTTCTGTGCATGAGTAAGAGGCAACTTCCTTATATGCTTCCTGTTAAAGAATTTCTGGTCATCTGGGATAAACCTCGAGTTCCTGAAAACTTTGAGCAAAGCTGAGACTAAGGTTCACTTTAGGACCATTTAAACTGAGTCTCAGTTAGTGCTGGTGACAATTTCATTTTTGTGGTACTATGATTCCAAGATCACAAATGCTGATGAGAAAACTAACACACTTATCCCTGCCATCTTGTCTGTGCCAAGAAATGCTGCATGAAACAAAGAAAAACCCCCCTGGGGCTGCAACTAATTGACTCCAGCATCTAGAACAACATAACTGATACTCTTCAAATCATGGTCCACCATCCTGCTTTTTCTCTCAGACTGGAGTAAATGCTCATGGTGAGTCTGGACTTACGGAAACTCTAGCTGAGACTTGCTCAATTTGAACCTCATCTGGTATTCTTACAGAAAGGGTCAAGCCGCAGGGCCCCAAGGGCCCCCAAGGGCCCCAAGTCAAGTAGCATGTGCTTAATTTTTCTTACTTTTTTTTTTTAAAGGTTTAACTTGTTTTGAAATTATACCTTACCTTAACCTTTTGAGTATATACTTCTGTTCTTTCTCAGAGATTGCTCCTTGCTTTCAACTTAATTTCATTTTAAATTTACAAATAGCAAAGACAAAACCAGAAGATGCTCTTGTGCAAAAATTAGTTTTAAAATCAGATTAAAGGAGAAGCAAAAGGAATAAGGTGTAGTGACAGAGAACTTTTAGTTTAAAATCTTCCACGTTTTGTGTTTCACAAACTTTTTCAATTTCTTTTGTTGGCTTGTGGGCACACAATACACAAAATTACTTTTGACAATGATTAGAATTCAGATTACAGAAAAGAGAACAAATATCCACCCTCACTTGTTCATCACTGCTACTGCTCACACAGAGAGGGTCATTTTTGGGATTAAAGTTAAAAAAACCTTTGTTGTTGTCTTAAGAAAACACTGGGTAATGAAACCACATTGAAATGACATTGTTGCTGGTTCTTAGAGATCTCCCTTCCCCTCTCTCAACAGAAAAATAGCATCTTTTCATTACAGTTTAAAAATAGAGCTATCTAGGCAGTTGGAGTTACAGACTCCCATGCCATAGCTTTTAAGATCCTTTAAGTTCTGATTTTTTTGCTTAAGTGTGTGAGATCCCTTTTTTCCTGTGCTGGAATTTCTCTCATCCCTATCAATTTAATGCCAACATTGTTTAAAGCTGTACTACTGATGATTTACTACACCGTTACAAAAATAAGAATTAGGTTTCAGAGAGATTTCTCATCTCTTCTTAGAACAAAACTATCACACAGTAGTCATAATTATGATTAATTTAATAAAATATGCAAGATCTTCATTAGCTGGTGCAGGTCCTTTGGAGGGAGTAAATAAAAGTCAATTGTAATTTGATGTCAACTCATCATGATGATCTAGCTCCATTTCTAGCAACAGACCAATCCTTGTTTATAGCAGTTGAGAATTTAGCTCACTGTTCTGGCACAAACAAATGCTATTATTTTGTACCACTTTTATTTTTAGGTTGTTGTTGAATCTCTTGTAGGTTGCTCAGAAGTTTCTACCTATTTAATCTATCTGCTTTGCTTGCTGTGAGTCTGTTCCTCAAAAAATGTCTAAGGCAGGGCAGCAGCCCACACATAAGCACAAGCGAGACAGAAGGAGAAGGAGTGAAAACAAGAAGTCAGTGGAGCACTGCCAAGTTTCACTAGTTGAGGATCTGCTCAGAAACATTTTCAGTGCTTCTTTCAGTCTTGCTAATGCTGGTGTGTAGCTTGAGTCTTTGGTTTGAGTCCTTTGGGAAATACACTAGCAATAAGACTAGAAAAGCAATTTAGGTGGCATCTTTGATCATCATTGCTGTCAATCAACACAGGGCTTGGCATTAACATATGCTCTTCAGAGAAAAAACTAATCTACTCCATTTGGCAACAATTAGAAACATTAATATTACAGAAATGAGACTGAAAACTTGAACTTTTTTTGTTGGAAGCCTGTAGAATGATATGAAAATATTTTTAAAATATAGTTTTCATTTTCAGCTTCCAGGAGCACCATTAATGTTAGTGAAATGCTCTATGTTACTTTATTTAGAGAAAATCCGATTTCCAGTTTTAGGAGCTGTTTTAAGTTTTAAGCTAATATAGTAAGAGAAAAGAAACTGAAATAAAATTAAAACAATCAAACTCTGCAATATACTTACGCTTTAGCTTTCAGTTCACTGTTTTTACACATTTTCATGTTTTGACTGCCTTCATCGAGTCAGACTGCGAAAACTTTTCAAGATCTCAATTTTCTTCCAGAAATGAAAGAAATATTTGGTGTCTGGTTCTAATCAGTCCCTTTACAATTTTTTAAGGCTGAAAAACAATCTCTATAGTTAAACTGCCTAAAAAACAGAGATTGCAGACACCAGAATGAAAAATAATTTATTATTTTTTTTTCCTCTGATTATATATATATATATATACATATATTCAATTCTGGCACTGATCTATCTGGATTAATTTCGAAGCATTCTTAAAAACAAGATTTCTTTCAGATCACACATGCACTGAACAATGCTGTGTGTTACGACATATATGACTCAACCATATATAACAAGCTTCACTAATAAGAAAACTGCAAGAAATCCAGTTCTGAGTTTAACTGAGTTTGTCTTTTAGTCATAGGTTCTCCAGAAACCTAGTGCCATGAAAAAAGAAAGGAAGCTAATCAGAATCATTATTCAGTATATATTTTGAAATAAGTGTGCTGATTTTCTGCACAGAATATGAATATTTAAAAAATTAAGTGTAGAAGACATTTAATAAAATGACTGTGTCATTATCACTTTCCATAGTTTCACACTTGGATGAAAGTTATTGATATAGATTATAATTTAAGAGTACTTTTTCTCCTGAAAACTTCAAAGAAAAAATTACTATGACTATGGAACTGGTCAGAATGAAATAATTTGAAATTCTATGCTGGAAAACAAATATTTAATACAAACCCAAAAGTTGCCACCACTTTACCCATCTTTAATTTTTAGGTAGTTGTAAGTAGATCCTTAGAGGAACAAGGAAAGACGTAAATAATCCAACCTCTAGAAGTTTAGCTGATTGTGGCTGGGAAAACTATTTTTACTTGGAGCTGGTAATCATCAGAACAAATTATTGAGAGAGTGCACCACAATCTACAATCTTGCAAGCAAGGCAGTGTACTTCTTTGGAAGATATGCTGTAGGTAGAGAGAAATATGGGAAGCATGCTGGGATCTGCACTGCAGGAAATCCAACAGGACAGTCAAAGCAGTCTCTTCTGAGTTTAATTCTGAGAAACTGCGAGTCACACTTTATTCCCCCCAATCGACAATTCTTGTATCTCACAGTTAGAGACTTTTGTGTTATACTATTTCCATGGCAGAATAAAATTGAAAGTGTTGCATGACACGTACTAAACAGAATGTGTTAAGATGTCTGTCTTAGTTACCCAGAAAAAAAATCTGGAGTAACTCAAGAATTTGGCTCATTGATTTAAGACTTTACACTTACCAAAATGTAAGGCAAGTGTAACAGAAGAAGTATCAAAGTCACTTGGAGTTAATCTGTTTTAGGTAAACTGATACAATGTTGTTAAATCGTGTTTATAAAAACCCACAAAGGGCTTAGGAGAATTGGTAAAGAGAACTTAAAAACATGCACTGTGGTTTGTTTTTTTTTTTAATGAGTCACAAGAAGAGCTGTCCTTTCTAAATATTCTTTTACTTCCAACTGCCTAGCCTAGTGCCTACTGACGTGATGCAGAGACTTGGCAGAGCATAAATATTTTTTAAAACTTACTCATTAACACCTTGGGCCCATCCATCAGCATGATTGACATCAAGAGACAATGCAATTTTTTTTTTTTTTTTTTAAATAGGACACAACATGTACAAAAGGCTTTCTGTGGGCTAATGAGGCACACCTGACAGATGTGTGAGTCATTTGACACAATGGGTGGTATTCATGAACACTATCACCTTGCAATCAACTCAGTACAGCATTCCTCCTTATTTTTTGAATCCCTTTTTCTTTAAAATAAAAGAAATTTAGGAATAACTGCACAGGATTCAAAGCGAAGTCATTTATATACTCCATCCCTGAGATGCTACTAATAATGATGTTCATGACATTATCTGAAATGTTACTAGGAAAATAATAGGAACTTCCTGAACTGTGTCTAAGAGATAGACTTCATGTGTTCCATGCCATGCACTTTATATTATTGCACCAAATGAATCCAGTAAAGACTAATTGGCATGAGTGAGTAACATAGCAGTGCAATAAAGATAACTCGTCACCTTTTGCTCATCTGCTCAATGTTGTCTCTAAAGGGTAATAGGTTTCATTATATCCTGCTGTATTTCATGGAGATTCAGCAGGCAAATTATGCAAAAGTGAGAGAATCACAGTGGGTTTTAAAGTAACATTACCTTTACAAGGGAGGAAAACCAACAAAATGCCCGAAAGAAGGTATCTCCAGGTTGAAAAAAAGGTCTATTAAAATAGGCACTATGACTGTGGAAGCTTTCAAAAATCTAATTTGTCTTTTAAGTGACCTGGCAGTCTTTTGCCAAATATTTCAGAAGATTCCTCTGCCTATCTATAGTAACAAGGTTGGCTGTATTCTGTGGCTCACCCTGTGAACTCTGGCCATGCAAGTCAGCCTGATCCACATTCATATTCATCACGTATGTCGAGCCCTGCTTCTCATCCTGCATCATGTATTTTCTGGACATTTTGGTGGTGCTTGTAGCTCTACTTCATGAATCTTATCTTGATCCAAACAGTGGCATGTTTTCTCTTATGCTGTATCTCTGAGATGAAGCAGTTACCTTCTGCATATGTTACAAATCCACTTCCTTCTAACGACCTAAGCACTAGGTACGGGTTGCCACAGCTTATTTTGAAAGACTGAACTCTGTTCTGCTATGGGTGATGAAATCCTGACTGGACAGGATATACAGCTACCCAGAGCACTCATTTATATTTGAGGGAATTGAGGGTTGAGAATAGCTTGTGGGAAAGACTGGAGACCAGATAACACTGCAAATTATTTAGCTGTCATCCTTGCAAAACATTGTAGTGGGGTCTAGCACCTGTTGTGTTCTCAGAAGGCTCTTGAAGTAGAACTGAGATATTGATGAACTGTTGTATCAATCTGCAAAATCAGAAAGCATCCGTGTAGCTGATATGACACTTATAGTCCAAGAAAGCCATGGAAATTAGGAAAGATATTTGTTGTCACATAAAAATAGAGAAAACCAGAGTAAGCAGGATGCCAGAAAAATGGTGTTTTATTTAGCACAGTTTTCTAGCAGTCAAAGCCAAAGGTGCAGAAGAACAGTAATATAGGCAGAAATATAAAATTACTAAAGCAGCTGAGAAAGTGGCAGACCACATCAATGGTTACAGTATCCAAATCCTCATCTTCCCTCTGGTTCTCTTTTCCCTTTCTGAGTCTCCATGCAGGTGCAGAGCAATCCAGGGATGGAACCAAGGGTGACTGTCTAGATCTGTAAGATTGTTTAGCTGTTGAATTTCTTGTTCCAACACCTACAATATCTGCAGACTGTAATAGAATTTCGGGAAAGTTTCAGGGAAAAGTGCTATGCAGAAGTCTTAATACTTAATTTGGTAGCCAGGGAAGGTTCGACAAGATAAAAGCCATATGAGCTTTAACCCCAGAGGGTCAGCACAGTGGTCCCCCGTTGAAATCAGCACATGCCTTTGTTTCTGCAAAAATTAGGCCGTTGGACTTCAGACTTGCCTGTTGACATTAGAGAAAAATTCAGTATTCAATCCTATGGCATCTTCTACTGAAACAGTTCTGAAACAGAACGGCTTTGCTGTTCCCCCTTGCTTTCTTCCATGCCAGAAGGTTTCTCTGCAGCAGTTCCTCCCACAGTCACAGTGACACTGGGTCTCCCACACTTCTCTTCAGCATTTCAGGTTTAAGTTGTAGTACTCTCTTTTTAGCCCTTATTTGCTGGACAGCTGGTCTCATTTAGATGTCTGTAACAGGAAGTATACACAGTGAATACAATATTTCTATTTCTTGGTGTTTCATAAATGTATGTGCAGGAGGTTTTGAGAAGCCTGGGAATTATTCAAACAAATTGGAGGACCTTCTAAATTATGCAGAAGATATGCCAAAATCTCACTTAGAGCTAATCTGAACAATTAGGTTCCTTACTATATGAAAAGGCTACAGAAGGGGGTAAAAGGTATCAGTCACAACTCATACTGATGTTCCAGAGGCTGGTAGGGTACTAGAGCTGATAGTGTCACATACATGATGCTCTTCTTGTTTCCAGGGTCCAGTTCTTGTTTGATTGCATAAACTGTTCGTATCCACTTCAAAAAATAAACTAGAGCAGAGTTTTCAAAGCATTTAAAGAGAGAACAAGGCCTAAAAACTGAACATCTGAATTATTGAAGATAAGGTTTTTGACTTGTCCATAGCTCCTTCTAGCAAGATGTTACTAACCATGAGACACTGTCCTGTGTGCTGGGAATGACAGTGGCACTGGTGTTAGGAAGATGTTTTCTCAGCTTACTTCAAATCACATTGACTACTCTTTTGTTAAAAGCTTCAGAAAGATGTGAGATAACTTTTTTTAGAGATTGATGTGTGAGAAAGAACAGAGAAAGAGGGATCAGCTGTGACCGAATTTGTTACAGTTAGAGGTGGAGAAGCTAGGGCTTGGACTTTTTAGCAGTGAAACCAGACCTTTAAAGCCTCATGTTGTTTTTGGCAGACATTCTTCTCCTCCCCATCTTATTTACACTCCCTGCTCACGTCGGCTTCTTTTTGCAGCGTGTTATTTGCAGAGCAGAGCTTCTTTACACTTCCTTCTGCCAGCTTCCAGATGATCATGAGCCACAGAACAGTCACCCAGAAACCTGTCACCACTGGAATGGTGCACCAGAACAGAGAATATGGAGTTGGACCACAAACCCACTACGACAGGCTGCGGAAGAGGCTGAGTCAGCCCCTTGCTCAAAAGGCCATTATAGCATTCAGTTGCTGATCTGCTTGCCATGTGTGATAGCACATTGCTGCTAAAATGGCATATTGGCCCTAATCCTGAAAAGCTTTCAGACATGTATGCATTCAGTGAGATAAAGAACTATAGAGAGATGCCTATGTTTTCTATAAGGACGTCATATCGGTAAAAAAAGGATAGGTGCAGTGATCTCAAAGTATTTTGTGACACAAAAGTATGAGCAAGAACAGTAATGCACGTATATATGATTTGCACACACACTCACACACACATATATATACACACATACGTATATTACCTCTGTCTAACTGAATGGCATTACCATGGGGATAATGAGACCCACAAATAGCATAGTTAACAAATTTAGCTTGCTATTTTTGTGTCTTTCATTCCTGAACTGCCAGGGAGTAGATTGCTACATCCTCAAATTTATCTTTGAAAATCGTCTACAAATAACTTGTCTGTGAAACTCATTTGACAGGGTTACTTACATGATCACCTCTTTATTGATCCACTGAGGATGAGAGTTAGTTCTAGACTTTAAACTAGAAAGGCTAGTTCTTTAGCTCAGCCTGTAGCAGTTTGTGCTCTCAACTCTCAAAATTATTTAGCACTGAGGACACTGTGCAAAACTCTTAGAACCATAAGAATTTTTATTCTGCATCTGACTGAGAGTGTGACATTAAATTTCATACAATATCATATATTTCACACTGCTTAGTATACAGCAACACATATGGAGAAAGATTGGGAACTTGAGACTCCTTGCAGCTTGATGAACGCACTAACCATACTGTACTGCTCTTGCAGTCTTTGCTGTCAATGTGAGTCAAGAATGCCAGTGATAGACTTACACAACTACAATGCCTGAGCTACATAAATATAAATTAATTACGTATAGGCATGTCTGTCTGCTGTGCATGTATCTATACTTTTTTATATAGATACATATGTAGAATTACTAGCGAAAATATTTTAATTTTACCAGTTTAATAGTCTTTTCCTTCAATGAATCCAATGCATAAATACTAATGGTATGTTGCACAGTATGTCTGTGTGTTCAAAATTGTTCAGTGAAAACGAAGGAAGTTTGAAGGTAGAAATTGGCTTGAGAATGGTCTATTTTTGGCTGATTAATCTGATAACTCTTAATTTGTGGATGGAGTAAGCAGTGTTTCCTGCTGAAGAGGGACCAAATGGGTTTTTATGTTATTAATGCCTCAATACCAGCTGATGTAGTATGTACTTTTCAGGCCATGTTTTCTTTTTTGCAGTTCTGTGATTTTAAAGCTGGTACACTCCAGGCTGTCTGCCTTCCCACACTGAGTCCAGTTTGTCCATCTTCCTACATCTTGGTGTATGTACACCACAATACTCATTGTCTGGGGAATTTAACAAAGCTGTTTCTAAGACAGTAGGTGGTCCATGGGCTAGTAATTTCAAATACGGGTTTTTTGCATCGAAAAAGGGTTCATTGCATAGAAAATATGCTGGGAAGTTCTGAGTAATTTTTTTTCCTCCAGGGGAACCCTTCAATGCTTTATCAAAACATCCAGATCCTTGTGTATTAGAATTTCTTCAAAGACAGACAACCTTTCTTTCTACTGACTCATCTTGAATATACATAGCTATTGGGCAGAAAAAGAACTGCCCTGGCAAGTCACTGAGTGGGTCTTTGTGCAGGTCAATAGTAGGCTGGCACCTCCTGAGGAGGTGGAAAACCTATTAGCTTACCAAAAGCGCTGTCAGTTCAGAAAAACAGCTACCACCATTTTACCCACTTTCCATCAGGTGGATGTTTAACAGTGTTTCTTGATGAAATCAAAGCTTTGAGAACACTAAAAGCAGTATTACATGATGCTTTGAATTTAATTATTTTCCACCCACCAGCAGCGTGGCTTATGATGCTGATGATAAACTTGGAATCATGTGCCCTCACCTAACTCACCTTGTCTGGATCACTGGTGTTTTAACAAAATTGGTCTTGCACCCCCTCTCCTATCAAGAACTACATTCCCTGAACTAAAGCCACTCTCTGTAGCAGAAGGGCTGTAAGGGGGAGCGGTGTATTTACTTTGTCGTGCTTTGTCCTGACTCAGTTACATGCACTGGCAGGAACCCACATCTTCTGAGCTCACAAACTGCAAAGAAACCTGAGGTGACAGCATCAGCAAAGACTGCACCTTGAAGTTATATCATGTGGTGCAACAAAACATGCTTCAGCCCACAATGGAAGTGGCATTACTGTGCTACCCTTATCCCAAAGCAATTGCCTAATATTCAAGCTGTGACTCTTCTTCCTGATCCATTAACAAAATCATAGCCGCAAAGTGATTAATTGTTGCTAATATTTAATTCTAATCTTAGGTACGTATTTTTGTGCTTTAAAAAAAAAAAAATCCTGTTTTATTTTTTCTTCTAAACAGATATTTTTATTAGTATTAAATAAAATTTAGTTTGGAAATTAAGACAGACATTGCTTGATCAAAGTTACAATCAGCTTTTCTATTTCAGAAATTGCTTGACTGTAGTATGCTTCCCCTTTTCTCAAATGAAGAAAAGATATACACGAAGCTCTGTTCCTGAGGAGGAACAGGCAATGTTGAATAGGAGCACCTTCCCATCAGAGACAAAGGAAACTTTTTGACAACACAAACTGGTGTTTTTCATACGTCTGTGTTTTATAACTGAGTATATATTGGCTTCACTTCCATGAAACTATCTTGCATTTCCTTAGACTGGAACAGCAAAATATGTTCATAAAATTACAACACAGGCAAAAATAAATAAAAACACCCAGAAAAAGGAATAGATTTCATCAGAAACAGAGGAAGGGAGAGCTTTGTAAGTATAGTCTTAACACTTAAAGTTTCAAAGGAGGTTTCGCGGGGTAAAACACGGGTTAGAAGAGCCCCAGCTGGAAGCTCAGCTCGCAGCGCCGGCTGCCCGGCCCGCGGGGCGCACGCTGCAGTTTCGCGGGCGGCCACGAGATGGCGCCGCGAGCCCTCGCACGGCGCCTCGGCCGCGGCTCGGCCCCGGCACGGCCCGGCCCCAGCCCTGGCCCGGGCTCTCCGCGCCCCTCCGGCGCCACGCCGTAATCAGGCACGGAGGAGCGGGAACACGACTGAAAAAAGTCCATAGTTTCCCTTCGCAGGATGAGTAACATTTGGCCGCTGCTGAGCTGAGGCGCGGTACGGGCCGGACCAGGCACTCGGTAGAGGCCAGGGGCACAACCCCGCCGGCTTGGCCCCGGGGCCGCCCGGCGCGGCGGGGGCGGGGC